>OZ010668.1:22256146-22301146 GCA_963932185.1 Troglohyphantes excavatus | reverse complement strand
GAAATGTAATGTTCAGCAACTTTATAGTCTTGCGAAAGCCAAACAAAATAAAAACCAGCGTTTTGTAAAATATTTCTTATCGAGATGGCCCAATTAAATTTATTGTTTGTGCAGTCAAAGGATAAATTATACATGTTTAAGTAGTAAATTTTAGCAAACCTATCATCTGACATTTTGAGAAGGTGTATCCAGTATTTTAAAATTAAACGAATAAAAACTAAAGAGATCCTAGGATGACCTAATTCGAGTCTTAAAATATATCCAGGTATATAACGGGAAACTGTAAGGAGCTTTCTAACAAAAATACAAAAAACATTTTTCTAGATCATTGTAGTTATTTATCGCCCAAACTGCAGCACCGTATGTTAAAACTGATAAAATCAAAGCATCAAATAATTTAAACCATGCGTTAACCGAATTAATTTTTGCACCTGTCAGTATGGACCAAGAAGTGTTTACTGCACTATTTGTTTTAGAAATAAAATAATTTTTGGCAAGATTAAAATAGCCAGATGAAGAAAATGGAATACCTAGATAAACATAACTAGAAACTATTTCCAATTCATTATTGTTGTAGAAAAATTTGTCATGCCTAGATAATTTACCGCCCTTACGAAATATAACTATTTTAGTTTTATTAATGTTAACAGTTAAAGAGAAGTTATCACAGAATTTTTCAAGAATATTAAGTTTTCTTTGGAGATTTATTGGGCAATCAGCGAGAATCACAGCGTCATCGGCATAAAGCAAAATATGTATAAATATATCGGAATTGATATATATACCAGGGATTGATGATTCGTTTAACCAAATTATTAAATTATTCAAAAACAGGATAAATAATAAAGGACTTAGAATTTCGCCTTGTAAAACACCAGTAGCAATATTAAAGGATTCAGTAGATCTGTCACCTACTCTAACTCGGGCCGTAGCTTTTTTATACATGTCTTTTATAATAGAAATACATTTTGGGCTGACTGATATCCCGTTTAAAGCTGACCACAGAAGATCATGATTGACGCTGTCAAATGCCCCTTTTAGATCTATAAATGCAGCATAGAGTTTACCACGTTTTTTCCGTAGCTTGTTTTGTACTATTGAGTTTAAAATAAACGATTGATCCACACAACTATATCCCTTTCTAAACCCAGCCTGTTCTTCAAATAATAAGTTTTTTTGATCAAGCCAGCTTACCAGTCTATTGTTCAAAACAGATGTAAATAATTTACCTATTACTGGAACCAAAGATATGGGTCTGTAGTTACTCGGGTTGATTGGATCACCTTTCTTAAAAATTGGGCATATTAAAATATCAATCCAGCTAGCTGGATAGGAACCAGAGTTGAAAACTTTATTAAAAACTGTTGCAATGATCTGAATGGACTCGTGGCCTAAATATTTAAAAAATTCTGGTCTCAAACCATCTACACCAGGGGATTTACCATTTTTTAATTTATGTAGTACAGATTCCAATTCATAAGATGTGATATCTGGGTCAAGAATAGAATCGAAGTGTGAGAAGGAACGTGTTACACATAAATCAATTGAGGGATTTGGGGATAATTGATTGTTTGAAATAGAGAAAACACCAGAATAGTAATCAAACCAATCTTTTGGTGATATGTTGGGGGTCGTAGCTTTAATTCTTTTAAATTTGCGTATAGTTTTCCAAAATGATTGCGAGTTATTGCAATTTGCTAATTGAATTTGGATAGAAGAGTAGTAACTTTTCTTTTTGCCAGTACATAATTGTTTATATTCTTTTTGTAGGAGCCGATAGTTTTGAATGTTTTCGATGTAATTTTTTGTTACGCGTTTCAGAGCTGACCTAAGGTTAGATCTTAAAGTATAACAGTCTTTATCAAACCAACTGTCTGCAAATAAATTATTCTTTTTTGGTTTATGAGGTGAGATAGATTTCATCATGTCATATTTTTCCGCAACACATTCAAAGATGGGTACAATATTTTTCGCATCAATATCGGTTATATTCTGCAATTTAAGGTCTATGTCTGTTATGAAATTAGTGATTAAATTTGGATTCCAGGAAGACTTCTTCAGGTGAACATCTGAGGTATTAAGCGTGTTTAATTTCTGTGATTCAGAAGTATTAAAAATAAAAGTTTCTAATATGGGCAAGTGGTCGGATCCTATTTTAGGCAAAACAAAAAAGTCTGTTACATAAATATTAAATATAGGACTAGATACTATAATATAATCAATTGTACTTGCACCGTTAACAGATAAATAAGTAAAGTTTCCCTCTATATCTCCTGGTAATATACCGTTGAGACGTATAAAGTCATTTTCAACACAAAAGTGATGCAAAGATTTACCTCTTGAATTAGTAATTTGGTCTTTTGGTTTTAATAAAATATAGTCATTGGAATAAAGATGATCGTGTGTATTAACTATGGGTAAGAAATTTAAAGAATTACAGCGTGCATTAAAGTCACCTAAGAGTATAACATTACAGTAGTTGAGATATTGAATCAATTGAAAGAATTCATTGAGCACATTGTCATATTTAACATCAGGAGGAAAATAACAACAGCCAAATAATACATTTTCTAAAGAGTTATAAGTAGCAGAAAACAGAATCCAGAAGCGGGTTATATCTATCACTTTGACTTTGCGGATTTTCTTCGGATTATATGCACATAAAATGCAACCGCTCGGTCGACCCGACATGCCTTCTCTGACTGCATAACTTTGGATGGTAATAAAGTGCTTTAGATTTGAAATTATATTAAATGGAGAAGTGTGCCAAGTTTCGACTAAAGTGAAAAGGTCAGAGTGTTGAAATATTAACCAAAAATCAGGGTAAATACCTTTGTTGTGTATACCTGCGACGTTCAGATGGATGATCTTTGAAGAGATAGGCACGTCGGGGAGATCGACCGGTGGACCTTTTTTGTTAGGTTAAAGGTAAATTTTCTTGTTGAGAACCCACAATAACAACACTTGAGTTTTCAAAGCTGTAGACATACTGTTTGCCATCGATTAAAAGTTTGTCATAGTTCAATCTTGCAGAAACTACACCCTCGTTTTTCCTTTCTTTCATAAAGTTACACAAGTGAAATCTGGCAGTTCTTGTCCTCTGAGAAAAATCATCGTTGATAAATATGTTTGTTCCCTTTAACTTGAAACAGTTTTTCTTTATTCGTTCTTTATCTTTGAAGTTTAGAAGTTTACAAATAATAGGTCTGTGTTTGTTTTGATTCTTTCTTCCTAATCTGTGAGCACGCTCAATGGATATATCAGTAATATTTAACTTCGATTTGCAAAGTTTCATAACTTGGTTTTCTGCTTCTTCCCAGGACTCGGATCCAACTTCTTCCAAGCCAGCGATAACTATATTATTCCTTCTACTTCTGTCCTCGAGTTCCGATAACTTGCGCTGCAGGTTTTCGTATTCATGGTTAGGTGTTTTGGAGGCGTTTAATACGTCGGCCTTGGCAGGAGGGGGGGTGACTTTTTAATTTGTTTTCAATATCGTTAACTCTACTTTCAATGTCTACAATTGCTTCGTCGATATTTCCAAGCCATGCGGTGAGGTTATTTATTTTGTTAATCAATTTATTTACGGTATTGTTGGATTCCAGTTGAAGTTTAATCAGAATCTTCATACCTTTTTGGAGATCAATATTTTCATCCGTGAAGATAGTAGATATGTCTTCAGTAGTATTGTCGAATCTGAATTTTGACTTAGGCTGTATATCACTTGT
The DNA here is from genome assembly GCA_963932185.1 of Troglohyphantes excavatus. NCBI lineage: Eukaryota > Metazoa > Arthropoda > Arachnida > Araneae > Linyphiidae > Troglohyphantes > Troglohyphantes excavatus. Next base: position 22,297,418 of record OZ010668.1, on the reverse strand, counting down.
TGGTGAGACAGGTGAGTAGGTTTTCCGTTTAGAACCCTTTCCGCACTCCGCACCAAAGTTTGCTTGAGAATCAGGATTCGACGATTCCATGGATGCACCGGAGTTTAAATCTTTTGGAGCGTCGAAGGGCATAATGCAGATCTTTTAATTAGAAATAGAAAAATATATATCAATTCGGCTTAAAAAAAAGTAATGAAAAATATCTTAAAGTCAGGAGCTCTGGCAAAACACGTCCGATCTCCACCACAGCTAGTGTTGCCAAAAAAAGTTATATATATATATATATATATATATATATATATATATATATATATATATATATATATATATATATATATATATATATATATATATATATATATATATATATATATATATATATATATATATATATATAAAGAGAGAGAAAATATTTTCTTGACTGTATAATAATAATTAAAGTATTTTCTTTTTTTTTCAAAAAATTATATTAAGATGTAAATCACCAGTTCTAATACCATTACGATAGATTTGTATAGTTGCTGTAGTAATTTTTGCATATTAATGTTAATAAATGAACTCAGTGTGTTTATAAATTCTTGATTAACTATAACATACACTTTTAAATATAATATAGCATTTATAAATATAATATAACATTTATAAATACAATATAGCATTTATAAATATAATATAACAGTTATAAATATAATATAGCATTTATAAATATAACATAACATTTTTAAATATAATATAATTTGATAAAATATCACTAATTTATAGACACAATAAGGTAATACATCCGTTGCATAAAAAAAATCTGCTCAAAAAAATATTTTTTTTAAACAAAATTATAATTATTATTACAATAATACGGAAATATATAAAGTATGTTTTGAAAATTTCAATTATTCAAAATTTAAGTAATTTTGACAAAAACATATTTATTTGTAAAAATGAGTGGGTACTATATAAATTTTACCGTTCTTAATTTACAGTTTACTTTATTTCTATGAGATCTTTAAACTTATTGAAAGCAATTCAGCTATTAATTTTTCATTAAACTCTCAAGTTCATAGTACTTAATTTTTTTGAGAACGCACCTTTTTTAGGTTTTTTTATTAATGTGCTGCAAATTTAAAAATAAATATGACTATATTATTTTTTTTATTTTAACTTCAATTATTGATTTAAGATTTATATTATTTTAAACAAATTATTACAGACATTGATTCTAACGCCATCACTAAAACATTTAGGATATTAAAATGTTACACTTTTTCGTTTGAACTTCCATTAAATAGGAAACGAAAATATTTTTTTTTTCATACAAAAATATTCGAATAATATGAAAATATTTATACAATTGCAAATATTTATATTTTTTTTACACATTTAGATACCTCGAGCATTTATTTTTTAAAAAGAACCGTGAAAATCAAAACAGAAGAAGTCTAACTTTTGATTGTACGAAAAATCTTGTTTCCAGAGTGTATTTGATAACATTTATTATTTATTCATTCCTTGATAAAACTTAATTAATTAAGCTTAATTAAAATAAATTACCATTATATTGATTTTATGCTTTTTAATTCAACTGAAATATCATATTGGATTTAGGAATGAAAATTATTGGGATTATCTTTTAGATGACGCGTTCTGATATGGGTTTGTCAGATCATTAATTCTTTTAAAAGAACTTTCCGCATAATAATGGAAGTTGCTTCCTCTTCAGAACTCAAGTAATGAAAATCGATTATTCGGAAATAGTTTTAATGGTTTAAAACATGAAAACTGTTTAGGTTTAGTTCTTTTGTTTGAAATTTTAATTAAATAAAAGTTTTAGATAAAGACACTGATGATAGTTTAATGAAACTAGATGGTTGTATGTAAATGAGTGGGATTGCTTAAGTATTTAAAGGATCTATTTATTAACTATATTAATATACAGAATTGTTTGATGAACAAACTTGACGAAATGCTTTTAAACTTTTCAGTGGATTCGAACAATTTTTTTAACACTTACTATACCAAAACAAAAGAAGATTTTGTATAAGTTTTGTTTGTTTATATAAATTTTGTTTGATATAGACTAAACCTGGATTATTGGTGATTATGGATCTAAAGAAATTAAAAATTTATTATGAATAATTCCAGTAATTATGAATAATACCAGTAATTATGAATATTTCTAATAATTAAATTATGAATAATATAAAAGTTTTTAAAGTCAGTAATATCAAAATATCGATACAATTGTTTTGAAGGAAATTTAACTTTTCAGTGTCAAAGGTAAAAAAAACTGTAATGTTTCTATAATTGTTATTAAAAAGCACCGTTTCTCTTTTCGTATATTTTTTTTGCATTTATGTATAAAATTGTGTTCAGAAATATATGTAAAATAATATTTACATACGATAATATATTAGAAATGTTCAATTATAACTTAAACTGTCTGCAATTGAGTTAAAAATTGCAGTTGATCAATGAAATTACTATAAATTAATATTTTATATTTATATAATATATATAATTTATAACAATTTATTACAATAAAAAAATTATATTTACTTTTAGTAATAAAACCCATGGAGAATATAGTGGAAAATATTTATAACAATACATATTCTCATGTTTTAAATGCGCATGTAAAATTTATTCAATTAATTAAAGATTAATATTTTTTAACGCTTTTAAAAATACTTATTATTTTCAAATGAAACGCAATTTTTTTTTCAGAATAATTTATTCTCAAATTAATTAGAAAATATCTAAGAAATTCAAAGGAGAATTCTAATTCTAAAGAGATTTGAAATGATATTTTCAACATTATGAATAACTAAAAAAAATGTATGATAAATATATATCTACCTAAAAACTACTTTAAAATAAGATAAGAATAATACTTTTAAGACATCGAAAATGATAATGTGGCAAATATAAGTATTCATCTTGGATTCGAGTAAAATTTTATCTTAAAAATAACAATCAACCTATTATGCTGAAATTAAATTTATCAAATGAAAAAATTATACTTAATGAAAAACTCTTTATTTGATAACTGCACTTTCGTCATAATTGCATTTTCTGTAAATTAGAAATGATTGCACAAAAAAAAGCTTTCTTCCTGCTTCCGAAACGAAATTTAATTTCCTTTTTGTTCTAAAACAAAGACTTTAAACCATATAATTTGTGCCGACATTACATGAGATCGCATAAAATTAATTGCAAATGGAAGAAAAACATCCACAAAGCCATAACACAAAACCAAACAAAGCGGACAAAGTATTTCCATTTAATTTCAGACTTCTCTTCGCTCGTTTCAATGGGGCCTATCATATTGGAAATTCGTTTTAATTGTATTTTATTAAGTTATACCAGATTAACATTCTTTGCACTAATGGAGGAGCTCTTTGTAAATCAAAAGAATGGTTGGTTTCAGTGAATGAATCGTAAAAGAGAATTCGTTTATATTAAAAACATAAGCACTTCTCTAATGAATATATTCAACTTTGAAGAATATTTTTTAGAAGAATGGATTTACTTCCGAGAAATCATTAAAAACGGAGAAATTTTGTAATTGTAGGAGAAAAAAGGGATTGAGATTTAATGAAAGCGGTTAATGAAATTCAATTTTTTAAATGCATTCATACAATTATTAGTTGTAATACATACAATTACTTGAATTATTAGTAGTTTATCTTGCGAAACATTCCTCAATATTTGCGTTTAATTATTTTTAACCGTTTAAAGCCCATATTTATATTTATCAGTAGAAATCATTAAAAACGGAGAAATTTTGTAATTGTAGGGAAAAAGGGATTGAGATTTAATGATAGCGGTTAATGAAATTCAATTTTTTAAATGCATACATACAGTTATTAGTTGTATTACATATAATTACTTGAATTATTAGTAGTTTATCTTACGAAACATTCCCCATTATTTGCGTTTAATTATTTTTAACCGTGTAAAGCCCATATTTATATTTATCAGTAGAAATCATTAAAAACGGAGAAGTTTTGTAATTGAAGGGAAAAAAGGGATTGAGATTTAATGAAAGCGGTTAATGAAATCCAATTTTTTAAATGTATACATACAATTATTAGTTGTATACATACAATTACTTGAATTATTAGTATTTTATCTTGAGAAACATTCCCCATTATTTGCGTTTAATTATTTTTAACCGTTTAAAGCACATATTTATATTTATCAGTAGAAATCATTACAAAAGGAGAAATTTTGTAATTGTAGGGGGAAAAAAGAGATTGAGATTTAATGAAAGCGGTTAATGTAGTTCAATTTTTTAAATGCATACATACAATTATTAGTTGTAATACATATAATTACTTGAATTATTAGTAGTTTATCTTACGAAACATTCCCCATTATTTGCGTTTAATTATTTTTAACCGTTTAAAGCCCATATTTATATTTATCAGTAGAAATCATTAAAAACGGAGAAAAGTTTGTAATTGTTTGGAAAAAAGGGATTGAGTTTTAATGAAAGCGGTTAATGAAATTCAATTTTTTAAATGCATACATACAATTATTAGTTGTAATACATACAATTACTTGAGTTATTAGTAATTTACCTTACGAAACATTCCCCATTATTTGCGTTTAGTTATTTTTAACCGTTTAAAGCCCATGTTTTTATTTATGAGTATAATTTTCTTTCTGGAAATATACCTATTTTTTGTAGATTAACATAAATATTTAATAAAAATATATCCTAATTTTGAAATTAATTTTTTAACGGTCCATTTGGCATCATTGAGGCCCAATGTGAACTAATAAAGGTACATGTGACTTTCATGGTGCCATTTTACATCGTTGGAATATAAAGTCATAAAAAACAAAAGGCTATTCAATATTAATAATAAAAACACGGACTTTTGGTAAAAGAAAAAGTAGGAGTAATAATTATTTTTCGCAACTGTATTTTCACTTTTTGCTTTAGAACGTGTAAATATTAAAGATTAATTTTCTAAATATAGTAGTACCATTTACTATTAAATATAAAAAAATACTCATATATTGATTGATAAGGAATCTTTTAAATGGTTCCAAATAGAACCTACGAGGAATTTATGTTTCAATGCAAAAAATAAAAACAAAAAATTAAATTCAGTGGTGCTATTTGTCCCCACTAAGCCCCAAAAGGTTTAATTTAAAATTATAATTTGATTTGTTTTTATATATATTTCTTAGCGTAAACATGAGGATCAATTTATAAAAATTTTATAAAGTTGACAATTGAATCTTAAAATCACTCAAGGGGGAGATATAGGAACATAATATTTCTCAAACATGGCGGTCTTCACCTTCAAAATCGAATCGACAAACCAAGAACAAATTACACCAAAATGTTACCTATTTAGAATCACTATCACTGCCTCAAGTGATATAAGATTATCAATTGTACATTATTGATTATGCTAAAAGTAATTAAATATGTTTATTAATTCACCGTACACAAAAATCAGCAAAAAATTCACGAGAAAAGTAAAACAACAACAACACAGTTGCTTCTGACTTCCACAAACAGCTACTGGAAGGGAAAGCTTCATTTTTCCGGTACCAGCTACCAGCTCTAATGAATAAGAAACCGTGGTAGGCGATATTAGGAACGTAGGCGACATTTAGCCCCTACCCTAAATATTGCATATATTTCTGAATCAAAATAAACCCCAAATTATAGTAGCAGGTATTCTTTTACGATGTAAATAAATAATAAAAAAGTCGATTTTTTTTTCAAAATGAAGGATTAACATTTTACTTTTAAAATGACTGTTACAGAAACATTTGCTTATGTACTGAGTTTTTAATAGTTGATGGATGTTATGTATTCGAGTTATTAATTACACTAAAACAGGATTTTTAATAATGTCTTTTTACTAAAACATTTCTGATTCGAAAAAATTTCTATATTCCCCATGTTTGAATCGAAAGAGAATCGAAGAGAAAATAGTTCTTAAAACTATTTACTTACCTCTGAATTAAATAAAATAAATGATTGTTCTCTAAATGAAAATATGAATTTTTTTAAAAAAACAAGTGTAATTTTACAATTTTTTATTAAAGAGAAATTAGATTTTAAACTTTAAAAAAAAATTAATTTTAATTCCCGTTTTCCACAAGTTACCCTAATAACAAAAACAAAGAGCCTTCAATATTTGTACTCATACTTTTTTTTTATGAGATTTACAAAAAAATAAAAAAATAGTACTACTGAAAATTGAAAATTTTATTACTTTTTAGAATTTTCTATTTAAACGAAAATTATTTATTAAAAAAAAAGAATATTATCAAATTATCCAGCTAATTTTTTTTTAATGCAAACGATGTTTCCATTTTTTTTATGATTTGTTTAAATTATTAAGTTTGCTTTAAAACTTAATTGAAAACAAAGATAACTAAATTTTTTATTTTCCTTAAGAAGGTGAAAATAAAGTTAGAAAAACTTTCCATTCAAAATCTTCTTATACTTAAAAAACTTTTGAACAAATCCCATTAATTTTGCACACGATTTAAAGTACATAATCGAAAGTCTTTCTCCTATCAAAGGCTTTGGACATAAATCTATTACAAATCCGTCTGCATCCCATGTTCTTGACTTTATACGGCGCATAATTCTTTCCTAAAAGCAAATGTACTTAAGCTCCAAAATACAGGCTGGATAAAAAAAATACTTTTTACAGCAAAGACAAACAGGACTCTAAAAAAAACAAGACATCGGTAATGCCCTTGGGCAATTGAATTTTTGCTACGACAGATCTATTGGAGAAAAAAAAGGACTTAAAGTGATTATGTCAACTTTCGAAACTTCTTTTTTTTAAAAAACGTTTTACTGCCCTTTTTGGGAGCACAGTTCCTCTTGCTCAGTTTCTTGGAAAACGAATGTCACAAAATCAGAATGTAGAGTTGCTGGACTGATCAATGCTGGGCGGATAAATTGGTAGAAACTAAGGAGGAATTGATTCCGGTACATTTGAGGATTTTCCTTCAAGTTTCTCAAGGAAAATGGGCTCAACAATTCGGCTGTATATAAGCTCGCCATTTAGTGGAATTCCGGTTTCAATTTTATAGAACAATTGCGTCCTTTTCATAGAAATTTCTTTTGAAGTCAATGATCAGTTGTGCTTCGTTTGCGGTTATATAAATGTATATATTAAATATAAATAAATATATTGTATGCTATATACAATATACCAGCATTTCAATATCTTTTTATTTAGAAGTATAAGACCTACTAGAAGGATAATAGATGAACAGATGCATACTCTCACTAATTTTTAGGTTAGATGTTTTATGTATTACCCATATTTTGGGGACATATATATCTAAATAACAAATCTTCTGAAATCCCATGAATCATTTATGCTAAACATGTATAGTTAAACAAAATTTATTGTTTTAGCATTTCAAAACGTATGTTGTGTGTTTAGTTAGGTCATACAATAACTTGGAAATGTTAAATTAAAAAAATATATTTGTTGTTCATTTAATGTTCCCATTGTATATAATTTTGATAAGGTTTTGTTTTGACTATGCAATATAGTTTTAGTCTCCATATCTAAATAAGGCATTGATTTTTTACTTAAAGTTGACCGCAGGGCTACTAATAATGGTAGAAGGGATATTCCAGCATGACATTCAAACAACAGTTTTCAGCACATTCTCTTTAAAACAACGGCAATTTTGGAAACAACAAATTGATACTTGTTATATAATTAATCTCAAAGAACATTTTTACTGTGCATGAATGCAGAGATATTAAAAAAAAAATTATGTGACATATGTGGCGCATTTGCTTGTAAATGGGTCCCGCATGTCATGTAAAAAAAAAAAAACATTATATACCTGTATTCATGTAACTTGAAAAAAAATTACAATGAGATTAATTATATATCAAGACATTAATGACATATATCAATTTATTACTTGCAGTTGTGTTAAATTCGAAATAATTACAAATGTGCTGAAAAATGTCATCTGAATGTCACACACGTCACCCTAGAGTGCACCTCAATACATTTGAAGCTTGAATTATAATGATTGATTAAGAGATTTAAATATGTTCACTTTGAAATGGAGAAAGATGGATTTTATAGAGGATATGAAGGCAGCCTATGTAGGCAAGCAATTGCTCTGTTTATTCATTTTTACCCGTTATACTCATTTTTAAGTACATATCTTTTTCAAAATTGAAATTTATATATTTGGAGCCATGATAATCATCGAATATATTCAAAAATGAGTATATTTGACTTAGTTTTGAATACCTATTTTTAACAGTGCATTGTAAACACAAATGTTTGCCCATTACTTCCATTTCGAACAATTTAAGGAACCCTAATCCTAGAAAATAAACGATAAAGATCTATCGAACATACATTAAACTTGATCCATAAACAGTTAATTTTCCCAAGTAATTACTTTATTGAACAGGTTCAGCGACCCAGAGAAAACTCAAGCAATGGACCTTAATTACTAAGAAGCAAACTTCGAACTAGATGCACATGGCGTTCCATTCGGAACAGAAAAAAAAAAAACAGAATAGAAGGGAAACGGGGTGACTGAGTTAATTTTGATAAAGAACAGACTATTGTGACATTCGTGAAATTAATGTCCTACTCGGACTGTTAAAGCCCTGTTAGCCGAGAGAAATAGAAATATAGAAAATGAAAAGGAATAGACCGAAAAAGCGACATCTGGTGGAGAAACCCATTTGTTCATGTTCAGATCCGCGTGAAGCCGTTGAAAGAAGCAGAAGAAAAAAAGAACAAAAGAACAAAAAAAGAAGAAAACTTTTTCACAGCGACATTTATCAGAATATGTCTGGAAATGCTTGTTGATCTTTTTTGACTTTTTCTGCTCTTTCTTTTTCTTCTTCGGGAAATTTAATGTGAATGGCATAGTTGAAATTAGGCTGCGAGTGCAGTTGTGTTCTGGAAAAAGGAGGGGGGGGGGGGGGGAAATGGAAGCGAATCCATCATTTTAACGTATTCATTTATGGAAGAGGAAACACGCAGTTTTGATGTTCTTTACATGTTGTTTTGGATGTTCAGTGGAGATGTAATTATTTCGAGGCATAAATCATTTCGAAGATGGTGTTTTTTCATGTTAATCAGGAGAATTGAAATGTTTTTAAGAATGTAATGTATTGGGTAATTTGAATGTAATGAAGGTAATGTAATGAATGGAAAAGGCGAATTGAAATGTTTTAAAGAATATAATGTATCATATAATTTGGTAATTTGAATGCAAGGAATGAATTGAATGTTTTAAAGACTGTAATGTATTGGAAAATTTGAACGTAATGAAGGTAATGTAATGAGTGGAAAATAATGTAATAAAGGTAATGTAATGAATGAACGAAAATAATGTAAAGAATCAATGAAAAGAATGTAATGAAGGTAACATAAAGAATGGAAAATGCGAATTGAAATGTTTAAAATAATATAATGTATCATATAATTTGGTAATTTGAATGTAATGAAGGTAATGCAATGAATGGAAAAGGCGAATTGAAATGTTTTAAAGACTGTAATGTATTGGGTAATTTGAACGTAATGAAGGTAATGTAATGAATGAAAAGAATGTAATGAATGTAATGTAATGAATGTAATGTAATGAATGTAAAGAAATTAACAAAGGTAATGTAAAGAAATTAACAAAGGTAATGTAATGAATGGAAAAGAATGTAATGTAATGAATGGAAAAGAATGTAATGTAATGAATGGAAAAGAATGTAATGTAATGAATGGAAAAGAATGTAATGAAGGTAATGTAATGAATGAAAAGAATGTAATGAAGGTAATGTAATGAATGGAAAAGAATGTAATGTAGTGTATCGCTCGAACTAGATAATAAAAAAAATAATGAATAAATAAATGTGTGTTACCTCTGTAGGGTTAAAAATAAATGTTTAATAATATACCAGAATATGATTTTTTTTCAAAATAATTTCAGATTAAAATGCAAGTATACCGTAAAGAATTACTTAGTCTAGAAAACTTAAATCTGACAAAATCAAATTGTATTGAACAAATCTTACAAAATTTATGATGATTTAAATGTTAAGTTTCAAAACATTAGTTTACTACACAGTTTTAAAGAAACGCGTGTAATTATTACTATTAAAATGCGTTATTTATTTTTTCATAAAAATTGCTTTAAATTTAAGTATAATGCTTTTTTTAGAAATAGTTAAAAAAACTTTGCAGATAGTAATACACTAAAATATTTCCAAAGTTATTCAAATTGTTAAAATTTATAATTATCTAATAAAATGTTGTTTATTATTTTATATTTTAAATATAATACTCAACATGTAATATTTCATAGGAACAGAAGGTGACCCAGCGGTACAGTATTCGACTCATAATATTTGCGTTGTGGAATCAAATATCGACTAAAAAATTGCAGCGAGCTCGATATCGGTGAGTAGCCAGTTTTGTTCCTCAACGTCAAAAACATCCGCTATGTATAAAGAACGCTAATTATATTTTTCTCATGGCCTAAACGTCTTCATGCTTATATTAGTTGCGTGGGGTTCCATTTTTAGTTGTTGTGATAACTAACCGTCACTAATAACTCATTGTGCTTCTATTGAATGGCTTTAATTTAAACAACTAACCATTAATATTTTACTATAAAATGCATATATCGAATAGAAGCAAATATTTAAAATAATACATACTTTCTTCTTTTAACTGTAATTAAATACGATTTTTTTAAAAGAATAGAAACAGATAAAAATGCTAAATATATCATAAAGAATTAATTAATTTGGGAAACCCAACACTGATAAAAGAAAATAGCATTGCCTATAATTTATAAAAGCATAAAATGCTACAATATTTAAATAAAAAATAGAATGCATTGAGGTGCAATTTAAAGTGCTATTTCAATGAATTGATTCCAAAAAAATACTTTAGAAAAGATAATTTAAAATATTTTCCATTAAAACAAATTCACAATTTCGATTTCTCTCCCTTCTCGATTTCAGAACCTTCTCAAATTGTTTCCAATCAAATTAGCATCTGACATCCCGCGAGCCAGTGGCGAACCAAAGTCCCGGCACCTATTCCATTTAACGCCACTAGTTTCGCGTGATAAATACTCGACAACTGGCCACCGAACGCGGAGTCCGCAGCTGGCAGAAGCCGCTTCCAGCATTCAGACCCCCTCCACCCCACTTTTAAACCCTCCCCCTCGAGCTCACTTCGAAATTCGGTGGAGTACCAGCTCTGCCCATTCACGCGGAAGTTTCATTAGGGTTCCTGTACTAATACACGAGGGTGGTGGCAGTCCCACGTTTTAGAATTCATTGTGCCCCCGCTTCCCGAAATCTGAATTATAGCTTTTGAGGTCATTAATTTCACGCGCTTTAAATTAGAGGGCTGGTCGGCTACCTATGGACACTTGAATTGGGGGAAAGGGGGGCATTGTTTTGAGGTGAAAGGATACTGGAAAGGGGTGGGGGTGGGAAGGTTGTTGAGGTAATTTTAGGGTAGTTGGAAATGAAAAGTTTTGGGTTAGAAGATAGCGGGAAGTTTGGATAAATTAAAGTGATAAGACGTTGGTTGAATATTTAAATTTACATTGTGTATTATACTTAGAGTGATTATATGTGATATGTACGGGATTGTTTTTGAATATTTGTTTTTAATACTTTCAAATAAGATTGAAGTTGTTGAATTGTCTGTGAAGTCGTTTCGAATAAAAAAAAACATCTCGATTTTGATTTACCACGTTAACTAAAGTCAAAACAATTAAATATTTTTTTAGGAAATTAAATAAAGGGGAAATATAATGGTGTGGGTCCTGATTTTAAAGAGAATTTTTCAATTTAATATATGTATATTTTATATACCTTTTATTACCTATTTTATATACCTTTTATTACCTATTTTATATACCTTTATTACCTATTTTATATACCTTTTATTACCTATAGTACCTGGGAACCGAGCCCAGCTCGCTTTCATATTTTTTACTTAATAATAGTTTTAATGAATCGAATTAAATACAAATGCTTTGAAATGTCCATATCAACGGTTAGACGTTTCGTGATATTTTTTTTATCGTCTAACGTATTTTTATCGAAATATCCTTAAGTTCTTATAAATGTGCTCATAAAACTGGTTAAACGCGTCAAGGTTGAAACGATACCGTATAAATTCTGCAAAAGTGACTTAAATTAATGTTATTAGCGATTCCGAGCGACTAATACAACCGTTCGCATAATTGTAGTACAAACATTACATTTGCATGATAAAACGGGACAACATTCTTGTTGTTCAGTATTTTAGTAACCTTTTGAAATGATGTTTGCTTCAGTCTAACTCTTGAGTAACTGAATGGACTTTTAAATACTATGCAAAGTAGCTTTGTTATTAAGAAGATTAGGATAATGGAGATCAAATTATTTTTTTGCTACTGCAAAATTATTTCGGTATTTTTTTGGTCTTCAACCTGCATACACAAATAATCAGGAACGAACAATGTTTTATATTCTTATTAAACGTGTAATCAATAATAAAGATATTTACTTATTTCGAATAATTTTATGTGTAATTCGGAATTAATCATAGTGACGAAAATGAACGAAAATAAAGTTTTATATTTAATTCAGTGTAAAATAATATAATTTGAACCAATACCGATGCCGATATATTTCATTATAACGGCATCGAAAATCAACCTTCTATAAAATTAAACTTTTTCTATAATCTAAATATAAGAGTTTTTATTATATAATAGTAGTTACGAATAAACTAATATTAATCTATTTTTTTCTGTTAAATAGATTTTTTTAATGATGAAGCTGCCGTTCTCGACTTTTCAATACACATATATTATTTTATTTAGCCTAATGTTTGAAAATGACACGTGTTGAAATTTGCGACAGTTGTTAGGAATAGTTCATAATTATGTTCCTAAGAAAAGGTTACAGAATATAAAATAAGAGTTGGTAGCTTGCAGTCTGGGTCTTGAAAACAATATAGTTACTTTGAACACATTTTTATTAACAAAATACTTATTTGAAGTAACATGATAAAAATAATTAAAAACACATTTACGGTAAATGTAAAATTTATTTTTAAAAAGAGTTTTAAATTTGCTGAAATTAATTTCTCTGTTTGTATGTAAAAACTTTTTTTTCAAGCGTTTAAATTACTATGTACGTTTTAATTAAAAACTCCTTTTCCTTTGTTATATTGTATAAAGTTTCGTTACTCATTTAATTATCTGCTTGAAACTAAACATATTAACGTAATACGAGAACATTATTCAGTATTTTGTTATTACTATCTAATGCAATTTAATATCGACAATAATTTAATATTTAATTAGGCAGGTGCAAGGTTATTTCGGACAAACCTTTAAATAAAGAAGAAACTTATTTGAAGTAATAAAGTAAATAAATTTTAAAACACGTTTATAGTAAATGATGTGAAATTTCTATTTACAAATAATTTTAAGTTTGTTAATAAAAAATTTAAACTCCTTTTCCGTTGTTCTATTGTAAAATCTCATTACTCATTTTCAATCACTCTCTAAACTAAACTTACTTACGTAATTCGAGAAACAGTTCATTATTAAATTGTACAAAATATCATAGAAATGTTGCTTTTACATTAAGAACTTTATATGACAAATTCGCTGGTATCAGTTATATAGAGAAAAAAAATATCATTTAAAACAATTTAACGTTTTCATTAATTATTTACTCATTAGAAAGTGGAATTAATAAATACCAAACCATTTTTATAGACACTATGCATGACATGGTCCCGATATTAAAATTTTGACGGAATAACAAAAACGCATGGTCGATTAGCCTTTGTGATTGGTGAATAACAAACCACGTGGTTACCATCAACCAATAAAAAATGCGCGTGAAGTAACTTATATCTTGATATGGCGTCATGTAATTTACACACAAAGCAGCGCAAAGTGTCCATGGAAAACAAATGTTAACTTTTGGAAACACTTCCTTTTTTCACAATTTCCAAAACATATCTTGAAAACTGGAAAACTCAGAATTTTTCTTTATTTCTTGTTTAATACTATCAGAAATAAGTGTATCTATGAACAATTGGTAAAATAAAAGCTATAAATAATAGAAGAAAATAGTTTATTAAATGTATAAAATTATATTTTTACCTTTATAAATATTACTTAAAATTAATTTAATAAAACTTCTTTTATTTATATCCATTAGCATATAAATTCTAAAAAAAATATTTATTAACAATTGCTAAAATAAAACTTATCAAATAAAAATTTATAACAAAGTTAAATTTTAAATGTAAATAAATATATATTTTATAAACAACATTGTTACATTAATTTAATAAAAACTTATTCAATTGATTTCATTGGAATATAAATACTTAACAAAACAAACGCAATTGCTTCTAATTTTTGTTTTGAAAATTCCATATTCTATTTACGGAAATACATAATCCATTTTACATGGAATAAAAAAATCTACTTGTTTATCCAAACGATATTTTTTTATATGGAATTTTAAAAATTTCTCTTGTGAATTCCACTTATGACGTCACGTGCAGAAACAGTAAAAATTCGCAGGATTAAATTTGTTTAAACTTTGATTATTTTAAATGCAAACGATTTTGTTCAAGTTCTTTTAAATATTTATTAGAAAATTTATAGCATTTAGTAGACGAAATAGTCACGTGATTAGAATGTGTATTTTGTTTATTTAAAAACGCAAACGATTTTTCAATTTTAATTTACTGATGTTTCTTTCGTTTATTTATGAGAAAAAAATACTTTATTTTAAAATAAAAACTATAATAAAAATACATCATCACAATATTTTGCATGTTTTAAATTAAAATAACATATGAAGAATTAAATAACTTTTAACTGCTATTGGCATATAACCCATTTACTCATACGCGATGAATAATTTGCAATGGAAAGCGTTAAATGGAACTTTTAATCTACTTATTTCACCCTCTAAATGAAATTTTTCGAAGATGAAACCTATCCCAATCGAATTTTTACCGCGAAAATTGGTAGTACATCAATTTTCGTGAAAATCGTTAGAGCGGATTTGGAGATTGTGCAAACAAACAAACAAACAAACGAACAAACGAACAAACAAATATAGTGACATTGCTCGTTTAATAGTATTAGATAGATAGATTAGATAGATAGATAGATAGATATACCTTAATTTCTCATAAAATAAACAAGCAATGTAACTTAAATCTTCTGACTTTTACAACGCAACCCAAACATAACTTAAGATAGTTAACTTAAGATAGATAGATGTTTTGATAAATGCATGAAATAATACATCCTTACAAACATTAACGAATTTGAAGGTATTTTTGGTAAAGGTGGGTGAGGTTAAAGAACAATTTCTGCAACATACAACTTCTATTTAGAGTAGATACAGATGAACGCCCGTGGGTATGAGAATTTGTGTACCCAAACTCATACATTCTGATGAGTAGAATCAGCATACTTAGTTTCATGTTAATATTTATTTAAGTAACTTAACAGTTCTAGCAATTCCATTGTTATTAATTTATTCATTCATAATTAATTTATTCTTATTTTATTTATTCAATCAGAATCAATTTATTCTTACTTTATTTATTTATTCATAATTAATTTATTCTTACTTTATTTATTAATTCATTATTTATTTTAAATTAATTTATTCTTACTTTATTTATTCATTCATAATTAATTTATTCTTACTTTTTTTATTTATTAATAATTTATTTATTCTTACTTTATTTATAATTAATTTATTTCTACTTAATTTATTCTTACTTAATTTATTTATTAATTTATAATTAATTTATTTTTACTTAATTTATTCTTACTTAATTTATTTATTCATTTATAATTAATTTATGCTTACTTAATTTATTTATACATTCATAATTTATTTTTACTTCATTTATTTATTCATTTATAATTGATATATTCTTATTTCATTTACTTATTCTTACTTCCTGATTACAACATTTAAGAGTTGAGAAGCACTCATGATACAGTTAATATAATTACAACACTGTAAAAAAAAAGTATTTAAAAATGAGTACCTGAACATACTTTTAGTTTACACATACTCGTTCAAATGCACAATTTACGTTAGTTCTTAAAGTACAATTGTATTGTAAATGCGCGATGATGTACTCAAATTTAAGTAATCGTACTTTCTCAAAAATGAGCAATGTGATTTAATATTGCTAATCTAAGTTTCTGTTCATGAGATCTTAATAAAAGCTCAAGCATTTAAAATAGTTGTTCAGAAGATTTTTTCCCACATTATTTGACGTTGATTGCTTAAATAGAAACTGAGTTATTACAACTCAATTATCCTACTTCCCATTCTGTTGACACCCCATTTGAAACATTTCTTCTGTTTATAACTTATTAAAGTCGCCCTTGTAGTTTTAGGGAAGGAACTACGGCACTTAGGAGTATATACGGCTGCGAATATTCACGTTTTTACTGCACACAAGTACGCCTAACTTTCTATGCAGCAACACAGCCATGAGACATGTAAACGTATAATTGTCTAATGTCTCCACCCTGTCGCATATTCTACATAGGCAGCAGTATAGGAGCTCTCAACACAAAAAGTCCCATAGACTGCAGGCCCTAATAGATGAATATCCCAAAAAGAAAGTCCACTTGTGGGAGAAAAATTATTTGGAAGGCTGGTAACGTTAATAAAAAATTATAATACTAGCTTTTTCAGATGAATAAAAATTCCATTAAAATATTTATACAATGTAAATAAACCATAACACTTTTATGTCCTTTTAAAAAAATATGTTTAATTTGTGATAATAACAATGACACTGTTTAACTTTTTTTTTTTGAGTTAATTAGTCTGTCTTATTTTTCGTACGTTTTTAGTTTGTTGAATCCATTTGAGGGTAATACAAAGTCGAGTGCAATATTTTGTTAGCATTTTCGCAAATTAAAGAATGTCATTGCATCTTGAGATTCCTTGAAACCATTGAAATTTTGTAACATAGTAGTGGAAATTTATGAAAAATAGAGTATCCTAATTTCATTTGTATACCTAAAAATGATTTATTTTGCAGTTCTGGAATATATATTAAAAAGATTCTACCCCTCTTCGTGTTTTACTAGGGGTATTCTCGAACCCCCCCCCCCCCCTGTAGTTGGGGAGGGCGGGGGGTACCGATTAACTTTAAATCCCGCTCTGCAGACATGAAGGTTTGTGCCATAAACACCATAGATGTAAAAGAAAATCAAGTTATAAAAAAAGTTCACGGCATAATATACTAGCTAACGTTATTTGCTTTAAAAAATATATATAATTGAAAAATAAATAATGAAATATACATTGTTATTAATAAATTAGTGTAAACTAATTAAAGTAAATGGAATTAGTATAACTAAACACTAATTATAATTAGTTAACCTTCGGTTGCGAGCATATAGTAAAAACTCATCAGCAAATCGATGGTGCTAACTACATACATTAATATTTAACTTCTTCTTTCGAATATGCTTGCTCAACATTTTTTCCAAATAGAAGGCAATTTACTTAGATTAATGTCCCGAAACTGGTATGTGCCATTTTATTTGCATTCACTAATGGAGGACGATTAATTAAATTCTCATTAAACGGCCGATATGCTGGCCTTCGAACATTTGTTTGATTTTCCTTTTTCCAAAATAAGAAAAAAATGTTTTTCGTCATTATCATTTCCTCGTCACCTCTATTAAATCGCTGATTTGTACAACTACTGCATTTATCAGGCTGCACAGAGGATTTTTCTAACTGCATCGCGAGAAGAAATTAGTGAATAATCCAGATTTGCAATTAGTTTTCCTTTTTTCTCGCTTTTCAAGCGCCTTTTCTAAATGCTTATTGAATTCGGGCATTTAGCGTTAGTGGAGTGTAAAACTAATCTCGTTAAGCAACAAATTCGTTTAAATTGTGTAATTATATTAAACCACGTATCGTTTTATTTTTTTTAATTCAATGCACTTTCTTCAGGGAATAAATGCCTTTTTTGTTTAAGGTACATTGATTTGAATTTCCAAGCCATTTATGTGAGAAAGTGATGAAAGTTTTGTAAAAGCCCGCATTTTGAACCTCTCAAAGAAAGTGAAACATTAAGGTTTTCAACTGGAATGGGTTTATTTTATTAAATTTATTATCTTTTAGCCTAAACAAATGCTAGTTAATTGAGACAAATTAAAATTAATCTGATATGGGGAAAATGGTAGACCCAAAATTCTACATTTAACGTTTTTTTTTTAAATTCACATTGACCTTTTAAAAATTGTTTGAAATAAAACATATATACTATAATTTAATTACGTTTATCTGCTAACACGCAAAGGGGATTTGCGTTCAATTTTATTTTCTGATATGAAAATTAAAACTTTCGAAAATTTAAATGTTTTGTCTTTCTGCGATTCTTTTTCTTTTAAGCACTTTTTTTTTGCAGTGTACATTTTTTTATCTTTGAAATATGTTAAACGGAGTGTCGAAAATATACAATAGTCTCTCTATTTAAAAATAGATTTTTATTCTCGATTATTTATAGAAGATTATTTCCTAATTGCAATTTGAAATTCAAAACACCTCTGCAAAAAAACAGAAACGAATAAAAGGTCTCAATTCTCTTCTATAGCTCTCCCACGGGGCATTTAAGACCAAGATCACGTGACCACCCTAGATCCCTCCCTGTGGTCCAATAGACTCGTATTTTCCCACCCACATTCCCCTCCCACGCAATCCGCTCGTTTTCATCACTCCCTAAAGTGCCATGCCACAGACAGCATCGCCAAACAGCCGCCAAAACTGCACAAGAATTCGCCAGATTATCCTAAAATGAGATAACTTGTTTAAATTTGTGGACCTAACATTAGAAACGTGTTTTGTTCTAATTTAAAAAAATTGGTAATTAGATCACTGAATTTGTTTCTGGATTTAATATTGAAATACATTTTTTATTTGCTTAAAGTGTGATTTTTCCTATTGAAATTGACTCTCGAAGATTGGAATTTGCACATGGATCAATGAATTTAGAAAAATTTATTTGTATTTTCTTTCAAAGAATAATGTTTAATAGAATTTAAAAATGACAAAATATCAGCCATTTTTTATGTGTTATGTAGTATTTATTTATATTTCTATGACTCTGCTTTTATATATAACGGTTTTGGCTTTTCTTGTATAATTAAAAATTAAAAATCTCCATTTTCTTAATTGTTTTAATTTAATTTTAATATTTAACTTTTTTTAAATGCGTTTTTATTACTACATTTTGACAACAAACGTTTTATATGGCAGGATATAAACACCGTATCAACAAACGCATCATGATATAACCACTATGTTACGGTTTAGGGGCATTATGTCATTGTAACTGTGATAAATAGTTCGATTGACAAGAATGTAATGTACTTCGATGAGAAACTAGGAGCCGTTTCGTGCAAAATCTTGAAAAATCCCATATGACCCGTAGATGGTGGTCCATTGCATTACAAAGAATATCTTGTTAATATTTCTTCTGTTAACGGTTAATCCCTGTTTCTATAATCTACTGAAATTACATTTCACGTACTCTTCTGTCCATGCATGGCCAAATAAATAGACCAGTAACTTCAAGTTATTACAATACTACAATGACAAATAAAAAAAACATGTCCAATTAATGTACTGTGTTATGTACTAAGTGCGGTACACGCTCAGCCGACCAGGGTTGTGTGAAAAAAGGTGCTGGTGACAAACAGATAAATTAGCAGTCCGGGGTCATAACCTGAAAACCATCGGGACAGACTAGGGCTCCGGACTGCCGTCAACTGTCCATGTGTACAGACACAGTACACAGATCCGTCGCACCGGAGGAGTTTGGGGAAAGGTAAAGAATATGACCCCTTAATAATCTGGAAACCCTAAAAGTTGGGAATTTCAATTGCTAAAAATCTCCGAGTTGGAAACATTTATGCCTGAAGAGGTTTATATTATTAGCAAATGAATGCTAGGGAAGATTAGAAATTGCTCGACTTGTAACATTAAATTTAAATTAGGCCTCAGGAACGAAAGGCCTTAGGAACGAAAACGGCATCGGAATATGGGTGCAATACATCAATGTTTGTCAGAGAACTGTTTAGTTTTGGAGATTTCGGATCCATAAGTTGGGAATTTCGAATCGTTGAGTTAGGAAATTTCTTGTTTCCCCCCCCCCCCCCACTCCCCCGAAATATTTTTTGTGTGACGGCACTGACAGTACACATCTGGGGTTTTCTTGGTTAAGGAATGAGTTGATAATATAAAACTACAAAAACAAATATCCAGTAACGTTACCAAAACACAAAACTAATGAATATATATCATACAAATAATAGCTAATTTTACAAGAACAAATATTCACAATCACAAATTTGGCGAATTCTTCCAGTTTCTGGTAGCACCGGAATCCCACGTACCCAGGCGACGGAGCGGACAGCATAAACCCCTCTTCCGGAACGGAAAAGCTGAACACTTGTTGCCGGACACGGTGCTACTTTGTGTCTTACGAGTGTATAATGAATGGGGGGGTGAATTTTCGTTGTGATTTAGGCCTTACGTGCCAACGTGTCTGAGTTTCGAGCGTCGCGTTTCTACTCTGGTTGTTACAACGGCACGGGCTACGAGTGGAATATTTATGTCTTGCCTAATCTGATTAGTTTTTATGAGGAGGGGTATTTATAATTCTCACGCATTGGGGCAATGTACTGATTAAAACCTCCCATTTGGTTTTAAGGCAGAGACTACTGAGTTTCTAACGTGATATATATATAACTGTTTGACTCAGTATAATGGATACATATGTTCGAAATAAAATATTTCGAAATATTGTTTATTCTAAATGTTAGTTTATAGTGTGAGGATTATTAGTGTTTCAATAATATACTGTCTTTTAGCTTGTCTTATTAATGCAAATGTTTTGGTGTTAAATTATCAGGCATTAATTCAAATAATTCTACCCACCCATAAATGACAGCACTTCCAACTGCTCGTTTAAAACCTGTTTGGAAACTAATTATTTTAATTGGATTTAAAAAAATCCCGTTAATATTCATGAGATTAAAATGTGATTCGTCACTGCTCCGGAAATTTCCCTTTTTTCCCCCGTTGTGTGTGAGGGACCCGTAAACGGGATATTTACTAATTAAATAATATATATGACTTTCCAATACGAGTGGGAGATGACTTTCCAATACGTGTGTGAGATGACTTTCCAATACGTGTGGTAGATGACTTTCCAATACGTGTGGTAGATGACTTTCCAATACGTGTGGGAGATTACTTTCCAATACGTGTGGGAGATTACTTTCTAATACGTCTGGGAGATGACTTTCCAATATGTGTGGGAGAGGTCGACTTTCCAATACGTGTGGGATATGACTTTCCAGTATGTGTGGGATATGACTTTCCAATACGTGTGGGAAATGACTTTCTAATAAGTGTGGGAGATTACTTTCTAATACGTGTGGGAGATGACTTTCCAATATGTGTAGGAAATGACGACTTTCCAATACGCGTGGGATATGACTTTCCGATACGTGTGGGAGATGACTTTCCAATACGCTTGGGAGATGACTTTCCCATTTGTGTGGGAAGTAAACTCCTAAACTTTTAAAGACAAAATATTAGTTCCTAATATGAATGTTATCCAAAATGGTATTTTATTAATGGTACCTTTAGAAGAATAGTAACATATTATTATTTAATTTTTTTTATTATAAAAATAAATTTATTTGTTAAATGTATAATGTAGCGCATTGAAGTAAGGGTGTGTTAAATTTTTTTAGCTATTTTGTATAAAGTAATCTTTACTAAATAAATAAGAGACATATTTGAGGAAATGTTAACACAAAAATTTAATGAAACATTCAATAATCTTTTAAATAAAGCACATATTTGAAGATAACACAAAATATTTATTTACGGAGTTTGCAGAATATCTCATTCTTTAATAAACACTAATTTAGTTTAAATTAAAGAAATATCATGCATTTTCTTTAGAAAAGAAAATATATTTTCGGATGCTCATATTTGTATATGTATAAATTTGAATAATTTTGGGGGATGGAAAGAGGTTTAAATTGCTACGCAGTTTTATAAGATGCTTAATATAGTGAATTATAAGTGATTTTTTTAAAAATAGATAGAAAGAATCCGTTCTGAAACTGTGAATTAGATACATATTTACATTCATATTAGCTTTCACAAACCTAATATTGTAGAAAATGGGGCTTTTGTGAACAATGGTGTACAGATAACAGTAGGAGTTATTACAATATTTTTTTAAGTTGTGAAGTTAAAGTTGCTTAGTTAAGATTCAGTTTAGATAAATCCCCCCCCCCCCCCCACGTTAAGTTTACATTACCAAAATATTATACTTAAAAGATTTGTATTATGTTATGATTTCAATTTATTATTACTACATTAATTTCATAATTTTTGTATTAAAGTAGACAACAACAAGCTAACTATGGATTGTTGTTATTATAAAATGTTAAGTAAATAATATAATATGAACAAAAAAGTCAATGCTTCATTCATGATGGGTACACTTATTAACTTATTTAAAATGTTAAAAATTGGGAGTAGGTATAAAGCATCATTAGGCGGGATACCAAGAAGTTAAATAATATTTAATGCTGAATCATGTTGATTTCAATGTTGAATCATGTTGATTTCAATGTTGAATCGTGTTAATTTCAATGTTGAATCATGTTGATACCAATGTCGAATCATGTTGAATTCAATTTTGAATCACATTTAATACTGAATCATATTTAATGTTAACTCATATTAAATCTTATTAAATGATGAATCATGATGCATTCAATTTTGAATCATATTTAAAATTATCTCTTTATGATAATTGGTAGATGAACTAATACATACCTCAAACAGAAAAATAAGTAATGATTATTAATTGGGTGTTGTGTAATTACAAAGGTCTGCAAAAAAATAAATATCTTTTGGAAATTGTTTTAGTTTTGTTTACTGATTTATATATTGTTTTCAGTACTGATTCTAAAACGGAAATCTATTTTTTCTCTCACGTAAGGTTTTTTTACAACACGATTTCATATTTGGGGAAAAAACCCATATCATACAACATTATATATATATATATATATATATATATATATATATATATATAAATATATATATATATATAAATATATATATATATATATATATATATATGTATATATATATATATATATATATATATATATATATATATATATATGTATATGTATATATATATATATATATATATATATGTATATATATATATATATATATATATATATATATATATATATATATATATATATATATATATATATATATATATATATATATATATATATATATATATTATATATATATATATATATATATATATATATATATATATATATGTATATATATATATGTATATATATATATATATATATGTATATATATATATATATATATATATATATATATATATATATATATATATATATGTATATATATATATGTATATATATATATGTATATATATATATATATATATATATATATATATATATATATGTATATATATATATGTATATATATATATATATATATATATATATGTATATATATATATGTATATATATATATATATATATATATATATATATATATATATATATATATATATATATATATATATATATATATATATATATATATATATATATATATATATATATATATATATATATATATATATATATATATATATATATATATATATATATATATATATATATATATATATATATATATATATATATATATATATATATATATATATATATATATATATATATATATATATATATATATATATATATATATATATATATATATTTATATATATATATATATATATATATATATATATATATATATATATATATATATATATATATATATA
This sequence comes from Troglohyphantes excavatus, assembly GCA_963932185.1. Classification (NCBI taxonomy): domain Eukaryota; kingdom Metazoa; phylum Arthropoda; class Arachnida; order Araneae; family Linyphiidae; genus Troglohyphantes; species Troglohyphantes excavatus. The sequence goes on along the minus strand of OZ010668.1, from coordinate 22,273,395 downwards.
TATATATATATATATATATATATATATATATATATATATATATATATATATATATATATATATATATATATATATATATATATATATATATATATATATATATATATATATATATATATATATATATATATATATATATATATATATATATATATATATATATATATATATATATATATATATATATATATATATATATTCTGATATTCCAAATTCCTTTCAGTTTCCTTTACGTCATTTTTAAGTTAATATTATAACATATTAGGAAAATTGCTAACATCTATTCTACAATAGATTTACTGTTTGGGTATCTTTAGTATTCAAAATTGCTATTTAATGTTAGTTTGAAAGATTTACAGACTTTTCTTTCATTTGTTTTCCTTTTGAGTTCAAATTTTTTATTATTCGTAAATTTTGTGATGTCATGATGTACAAGTACCTCCACCTTCAGATTTGGATAAATCGGATAAATCAATGAATGGGAACCATTCTCCTTTTTTTGGTATTGAATTTACACTCTGTTTTATAAGGCCTAATTTCTAATGAAGCTGTACAAGTAAAACCTTTTTTGGATTAATCAAACTCTCTTTTTGAATAGAATATTCTTTACTTCAGGTTCCAATATGTCTTCCTTTTTGGCAATTTTTTAATATAATTTTATTTTCGATCACGGTTACCCCATTCGCAAAGAAAACACGGGAATTTTTTGCAACCACTTTGTTGACCAAGAAACATAGATATCACTTCAAACTGCCCATTTGTGTTCTGAATAAGAAACTTTATTAAGTATAAATTCGAAATTTAATAGCACTCTTTTAAATGAACTGAATACCCAAATGGTAGAGAAACCACTGGCATACCAAACCGAAAAGATTGGGTTTTTTGTTTTTTGTCTTGAAACCATTGTTTTAATTTTCCCACACAAACGGTAAAAATTGTGTGTGGTGCCCAAAGCTTTCATTGATACCCCAATATCTTGACAAAATAAATTAAGTACACTTTTTCACAAAATCTTAAATGTTTCCTGTTGTTATTTTACTGTAATTTGTTGATTTATAGCAAATTATTATTTAAAGCACATAGATATGTTTTATAATTTCAAACAAATAACATTACGTTGACTCTTAAGTATTATAAATTCGTACGCATTAGACGTATGATTTGTGACAAAACTGTACGGAATTGAATTTGTTAAGTATTTTCCCAAGTAATCAGCATCCAAAAACCTATGATAAACAATTTTTTTTAAGACAAGTCTTTCTTCGCAAACCTGTGTTATCAGTAATATATAATCGTTTTAAAATATAAACCAACTCCTAATTTACTCTCGAAAAGAGACGTGATTTCTTTCAGTTGGAGATTCGCGAAGTTCTATGTGCTCTGCATTTATTTGCTCCCCCCTTCAAAACAAAACACTCGACAGAAAACAAAATATAAAAATTCTATTTTGTTTATCGATTGTCGGCGTCTTAAATTACGTTCCGTATCTTTCTTTTGTTTCTGGAAAATACTAACTGATTTATTCAGCGCCATTCGCGGAGGCTCTCACAAAATTCCAATGAGGTAAACATTTTCTCTCACGCATTTGCCATTTCTCCCTTCGGAATCGATAACCTCATCGATAACAAAGTGATCGATACGATTGTGGAGAGTAGCGATTTCGAAAAACGAATGAAATGTATTTTTGGCTCGGCTATTCCCGGTTTCTTCGAGGACATTTTTCACTGTAACGACTTTGGAAAGTTTCGAAGCAAAGATGCATTATGGGGCGGCGATTTTTCAAAGTTTCCGGGAATGTAGTTTTAATTTGAGGAAAATAGGGGCTTTAAAATATTCTGAAAGTTTCCGTTATTGGCAGATTGATGCAGGTAGTTTCGCAGATCTTTATCTTACTTCATTACATAGAGTGTCAATACAAAAATGTAGAAATATATTAATTAAATGTAGAGATTTACTAAGGGGGGAGGGTAAGGTGTTGAACACCAATTTTAAATTTAACCAATTTTAAATTTAAGTAAACTATTATGAATATAAACAAACTTTTTTCTGAAATACTAATTAGACTGCATGTTCAACTTATGGAACCTCAAAAAATAGACAAAATGTATACTTAATGTTTTTAAAAAAATTAATTTACTTTTGTTTACATAAAAAATTTTAGTTATAAAATGTATATATTTTTTAAATATATTTACCCATACAAAAATATAAATTTTGTTGGTTCCACAAGTTGAACATGCAGTCTAATTTTTATTTCAGAAAAAATGTTGTTTATATTCATAATAGCTTACTAGAAAAGTGTACCTTAAACTTTTTTAATTTAAAATGTTAAAATTGTTGCAATTCAACTCCAAATAGAGATTGTGTTTCAAAAGTTATTAATAATAACATAATACATATATCATAAAAATTAAATTAACTTTTGAGTAGTAGAAGCATAATTATGATAAATTTAAAATTGGTGTTCAACACCCACCCTCCCCCCTTAACCCTTTGAACTCCAATGGCGCCTCTCTGGCGCCAACATAACGACTTGTTCTTTTGGTTCTATGTTCTTTAAAATAAATGAGAACGGCGTGATCTTGTATTTAAAAAAATCGATTGTTTTTCAAATTTTTCTCTTGCAGGTCCGAAATATATTACGATTTTCTCCCCTCTATGAGCAAAAAAAAATGTGGGTAAGAGAACAGAAAGATAAATAACTGTTCCGTGGAAAAAACACAATGTCATAGATGTTGGCGGATTGCAAAGGGTTAAGCACTCGGAAGTGACGCTCAGTCACATGAATAACAACATGTTCTTTTCTCCCTGTTTTTCAAATTGAACAAGAACTGTATCTTATAGAACATAAAAAACGCTTTTTGTTGGCATGTTTTTTATTTTACTTCATTTAATTGAAAACATGCGGTGTCACCTCAGAAAGCTCATAATCGAAGGGTTGTGGGATCAATTCTCGTATTCCAGACTGCAGCGAGCTCATGATCGGAGGATTGTGTGTTCCAAAAACATGAGTTCGATGTCCGGTAAGTCTTGGTTGTAATTGTAGATAATTACTGAAAGTGATTTATGATGGCAGATAATGTAGGCTCTCATCTGCTCTTTTTATTCATTTATATTTATTGTACTCATTTTTGAGTACATATCTGTTCCAAAATTGAAGCATATGTATTCGAAGCTATGATAAACAAGCATCGAATGTATTGAAAATGAGCACATTTTAATTATTTTTGAGTACCTATTTTTAACAGTGTTATGTTAATTTCATATTTCTGATAATATAGTTATTATTTTTAAATGTCCAATTGTTTAAAATTTCTAAAGAAACAATGATGAACGCAATCGGTTTTGAAATTCTTGTCTATTTAGAATTCATAGTGAATATATTAGATAAGATCGGAATAGATTTAACAGGAAATAGTTTTTTTATGTAATTTAGCATTTTTCAGATTATTTGAAAATTGATAAATTTTGATAATAATTTTAATAACAATATAAAGTTATAGGCAGTTAAACTGTATTTGAAATTATTTTAAACATAAAAAATATGTGTTGAAACTAATGAAATTTATATTAATGATAAATAAATGTGAATTTATATTATCATTAATATAAATTATTACTGTTATTTAGTATTTTATATTTGCGGCTTTATCTATTTTCTTCAAGGCATTTTAAAATTAAAAGTATTTAAAGAAAATATACTCACAAAAATAAATAATTTAAAATTATTAAGTTTAAAGAAACATATTATTTAAATAATTAAAATTAAAAAAAAAATAATGGTATACCCAGCAACAAGATTTCTTATAAAAATATCATTAGAAATGTCAGGGAAACTGTAGTTTTTTTTGAAGCTCCATTAAAACTTATAAAAAAGAAAGCTGCTGTCTATCAAGAGTTTCGTTCTAAATTCATTTATAAAATGCCAAAATCTTTATAAAGCTTCTATTTTTAGACATTAAAATTATGAAAAGATAATGCAGATTTGTTTAAGATGTTTTTAATATGTGTTCTAAATATTATCTTTTCAAATACCGTTATAAAACCTGCAAAAAACCCCTTCATTTTCACAATTTTGAGGAAGTTTTTAAGCTGACATTTTGATGGGCAACTACAAATAAATATTAAATAAAACAAAACACGTTTAATATCCCAACATTTCCCGAAAATAGAACATAGCGTTCGCATTCTTACACATAATATCGGATTCATACCAGTTTTATATTCACAAAAGTTGAAATTTTCCCATACCATCCACAGTTCCCTGTATCCAATTCAATTTCCCCTCCAAAGAAGTATCTTTGTTTCTCCGAGATCCCTCCGAAGGACAATGCCCCAGTTTGTAAAACCCACCGTTGTACAACTGACATTTTCAATTTAGCCAGGAAAACGGGCTAAAAAAAGAAATCCCGAATTCGTGCTTCATCTTTTCAGAGAAATTTGTTTCCCGGAACTTCAGCTGGTGCCCAAGAAAACGCTTTTACCCCCCTCATCCCCCTTCTCTAAACAAATGCTTCTTCAGGCATGGGAAGTTTTTCGGAAGATGCCAGGGAAGAAAATATATATGCCGCTTTGCTTTTTCCGAAGCATCAGCCCTTTCGAGTGCGCGGATTTTTGACAGATTCCTATCAAATTCGCAGTCGGAGTTAGACATTCGATTTCGCTTTTTGACGTATATTTATTTTCATCTCAAACCGCAATTTTGTGTACGTAAAGATGAATATGCCCTGGAAATATCAATCCCGCATAAATAAATGGGAATCTCTTTTGATACAACTCTTTTCTATGTGACAACAATGACGTTTATTGCACGAGGGTATAAATATTAAAAACTGAAACGTGCGTGGATGTTGAAATAGGAATATTTTTAGTAGTACAAAACTAGCATGGTAAATTTACTTAAAATATAAATACTTTGGTATCAAAACAAATATAAGTTACATTATAATTTTTTTATTTTTATATTCTTATATGACTGGGGCATACATTTTTAATTTTAATATTTCATAAATATAACAAACTTAATAAAAGTTTAATACGTGAAAAACTGGTTTTAAGAAGACATTTTTTATACAATGTTAAATTTATTAAAACCTTGCTCCAAAATTTGGTATCTATTTAGCTGCAACCAACATTTGGTGTTTAGTTTCAACATTTTACGGTGCTACCACGGATATCATTTAGCGGTGAAACGTTGCACCAAAACTCATAACGTTGCACCAAAACTCATAACGTTGCACCAAAACTCATAACGTTGCATAAAACTCAAAATTCCAGTTTTCTTAGTATTTTAGTAGTAGTATTTTTTTAGCGAAGCTGGTAACCCTCCGAACGCAAAATCACAAGTTTTGTACTTTTGTTTGTCAAGTAAACCGATCGGGCTCGAACTAATAATACTTTGATTCATAGCTGAACGCCTTTATTCACTGGGCCACGGATGCCCTTGTTCGTCGTTGTTTTTCTTGGAGGGTTTCCTCGGATTGTTGATGTAGAGACAACGAAAATTTCGGTTGCAGTTAAAGAGGCTGAACCAATTATATAATCGGTGAAACCTCCTCCTTTTTTCGAGATAAAATAAGTTTTGGTTCAACCTAGATTCCAAAATAATATGGTGTAATTTGCTGCATACCTCTGTTTTGCACCAAGTTTTGGAACATCGTTGAACTGAAATTTTTAACAGTGTAGTATTAGAATTTCATTTGGTGGTGTCAAGATTTCCATAGAAAAAACATGGTAGTTTACTTTCGTTAAATTGCTTTTGTTTTTTAAATCAATTTGACAGTAAATTAGTGTTATCGTGTCCTCGAAACGTTTCCGTAATTTTGAAGAAGAATTCTATTAAGATATAGTCACAAATATGAACTCAATAAATAAAAGAAATATGACAATATATCAATTAAAAGACCTTAAAATCCAATGTGAAAATTTATTTTAGTTTCTTAAATCATTTTGCCAATAAATTAATGCTATCATGTTCTCGAAATGTTTCCGTAATTTTCAAGAACAATTCATTCGATATATAATCACACACATCAACTCAATAAACAAAAAATATGACAATATATCAATCAAAAGCTCTTAAAATCCACTATGGGAATTTTTGTTTTAACGAAAAACATTAACATACAAAACTATATTAAGTATAATTTATGAATAAACAGATATATACTAATATTTGATATCATTTAAGTTCAAGTTTCTCAAATAAGGCGCTCAAAAAACTCTTCTTTGTTACTCGTGATGCCAATGTTTCACACCCTGTTTTGTAGCGGTACCTCTTTTTTGACACACTTATGATTTTATCATTAATTTATACTATCACTACATGCATAACGCTTCTTGTAATCGCTTAAAAAATTTAGTTAAAAACAATTTTGTTAACTAGGATTGACATAAATAGAATGACTCTTTATGAATTTTAATTATCCTATTTTCCAGTAAATGGTTATATGGTTATTAGTAAAAAATAAGCACGCTGAGTGCCTCAAATGTATGGTGTATAATTACATAAAATTAACCTTGGAACTTGTAAATATTGACATTTTTTGCAATAAGGTTTAACACATTTATTGTTTCAATTTCAGATAAATAAATATATTATTGTCGAGTAATAAAATTTCCAATTTAACGATCAATAGATGGTTTATGTTCTTTAAAAACAATTACTGAGCTAATCCCTACTTTGAACATCAGTTAGTTTTCGAAGCAAGTGAAAAATTCTATTATGTGTTTAAGAAGTAATCCATTATTTGGTCGATTCAATCAACTCCAAACATTAAAAGTTTTACAGTATAATGGCATCCGAGAAGACAATGAAGCTGCAATGTATATTACTCTACGGTATAAGGTACCAATTTTAGTTCTAGAATCAATAAATTTATATAAAGTAATATACACTCATAACTTAATGTGTGTTATATGCATTGTCTTTTACATTAATAGTTAGGTAAATAATAAAAATCGTAACAATATCCGTTATTTTCAGAAATATTATACAAAAGTTGAACCTGTATAATTTGATGCAATTGATTGCATATAATTTTATTATTTTGAATACATGCTGCATTATCCAGTACACTTTTCATTACAAATAGGAAATTAAGTGATGCTATTGATTGCAGTTTCTTGATTTTACTTAATGTTATTATTTTGAAATGATGTTGCATATTACCCGGTACACTTTCCGTTACAAATAGGAAATTAAGTGATGCTATTGATTGCAGTTTCTAGATCTCACTTAATGTTATTATTTTGAAATGATGTTGCATATAACCCGGTACACTTTCCGTTACAAATAGGAAATTAAGTGATGCTATTGATTGTGAGTTTCTATATCTCACTTAATGTTATTATTTTAAAATGATGTCGCATATTACTCAGTACACTTTCCATTACGAATAGAAAATTAAGTGTAAAACAGCAATTAAACTATTAAAAATAGTATTTTTAAAATATTTATTTATATTTTATAACCATATAACAGTTTTAATTTAAAAAGTGTGACAGTATAATAAAAAGCTTCGTTTAACTAAATGTTATTTAGATTTGAACGAAAAATTAAATTATTCAAACCATAGCGTATTGCGTAGTTCTAGAGATACATTAATTAAATAGAAAAAAATATTTTTGTCAAAACTAAATATTATTGAATCTAAAAAGTAACTAAAAATATATTTTAGACTTGGAGAATCGGCGACATCTTTTTTTATATATTTATATAAGTGTTAATAGCTTAAATAATTGTATAGTTAATTTGTAATCTACATGTAACAAACACTGTTAAAAGACTACGGAGTCAAAAAAGAATTTATCGGGAGAATACTATCTTATAAATCTTAAAGAGCGGATAGTTGTTTTTTTTAATTAGTATTTAGCCTCAAAAATTTTAATTAAATCAATATTTGTTTGTAATTATAGTTTCTAAGAATGGATTTCGATTAATAAAATTTGCAATATCTCTACAAAAACTGATCTGATGGTTCGAGTATTTCCAAGTTATGTGATACTATGCTATAAATACGAGACTTTTACATATAAAAATGTAATTAGTTTTTAGCCACTATTTTAAATAACTTCTTAGTTCCATTCTACGGATTTTTATTCCTTTTCTAAGAAGTCAGAGATTGAAAAATGGTTAGTTTTACAAATTCTAAAAATAATCATTCTTAGAATTTCGATCATCGACGAACATTTCGACGAAAGATATTTCAGAAAGAAAATTTGAAAATAAATACTTCCCTCCATGAACGTCATAAAAAGCATATATGCAAAAGAAATTAATGCTGTACGGCAAAAGCGATAAGGGTAAGTTTTTTGATAAAGTCTTGATCTCTCAATAAATTATATTACCTATAGAGCTTTACGTTCATTTAAAAAGTTGAGAAATGGGAAAAACGAGGACAGTCCATCATAATAATGTTAAAAGAGTTGAATTATGTATTGTTTATGTGAAAGGAAACTTTGATTATCGTTTTCTCTACAATGACTCATGGTGGACCAATAACGTTCTTTCTCTGGACTGGTCTAATACTTACTGTAGGACCTCCAAGCATTGTTTTAAAATGTATGATCATGTGTCATTTAGAAAACGCATTTCTGGATTATCTCTTTAATCAAATCAAACTTGTCATATTCTGTATATTTTATAGCAAATAAATTGTTATGTCTCATTTTTTGCATATAATTTATTATTGCAAAAATAATATATCTCAAAAAGTATCTGAAATATTTGAAAAATAAAACACAAAAATTTTGCTGACTACACTCTTTCCCTTACCACCAATAGTTAACAAACGATTGGCAACTACTAAACTATGGAATGGTTAAGGTTCGAAGGAAAATAAAGTCAAATATATAATATTTTGAAATGATGTTGCATATTACCCAGCACACTTTCCATTACGAATATAAAATTAAGTGATGCTATTGATTGCAGTTTCTTGATCTCACTTAATGTTATTATTTTGAAATGATGTTGCATATTACCCAGTACACTTTCCATTACGAATATAAAATTAAATGATGCTATTGATTGCAGTTTCTTGATCTCACTTAATGTTATTATTTTGAAATGATGTTGCATATTACCCAGTACACTTTCCATTACGAATATAAAATTAAGTGATGCTATTGATTGCAGTTTCTTGATCTCACTTAATGTTATTATTTTGAAATGATGTTGCATATTACCCAGTACACTTTCCATTACGAATATAAAATTAAATGATGCTATTGATTGCAGTTTCTTGATCTCACTTAATCTTATTATTTTGAAAAGATGTGCATATTACGCAGTACACTTATAACATAGTATCATTTGAATATAAATATTATGACCCTGGAAGTATCCCCCATAATAGGATATCGAACTTTAACTTTACTTCTACAAAAGTGGATATTTTAAAAATATATTTATGCTTTCCTGTCAGATACGCTGTATAAATTTAATTTTAGAACAACTTAACATTTTCTTAGATTTTAAAGGGTTATAATTAAAAAAATTGCTTCACATCCATACAGCATTAAGGATTTGAAATCCAAAAACAAATTTCTTAAATATGTTTTAAGACCTTTTTTCAAACCATTGATAATTATTTCAATAAAAGATAATCCCTCCCCAAACCCTCTCTTTCCATTACAAAACTTCTTAAAACTTTTCGATCTTCATCAATCTGCTACAGGCGCCATTATCACTTCGAGAACATATTTCGATTATCAACCATAAACACCAAGCTTACATCCAGATTAGCATTTTCTTACGCATCCCCGACTTGCAAACCTCATAATACCCCTTTCAACTTGAAGTCTCCCTTTACTGCAAGGTGACAAAGTGGGGGATTCTAGTTAGGGAGCTAACAATTAGGAGTTCTGCAGCCATGTCAACAAGACCGGATAATGAGTTAGCGATCATTAGGTACCCCCCGCGGCTTGAGTCCTGTCCCACTTATTGAAAATTCCGGGCGTCATCGTGCTAATGAATGTGTTGCTTCAGTGTTCCCTGGCCCGGAAGTTGGGCAATTTTGAAAAGATCGGAAAAGTGGCCGTGCATTAATGCACCGGGGTATTTTACGGGGGGTTGTTGCGATTGGATGCTTAAATTGAAACTTTGCTCGAGTCTGTTTACTTTGAAAGGGAGCCAATTGATCTTTTTTCGTAGTTTGGAGTGGTTGCTTTGGGGTTTTGATGTGTGTGAAGATGGGAGGACGTGATTGAGGATGTTTATCTTAAATAAGGGTATTTGGAATTGGAATATTTCTTTTTCTTTCATTGAAAAGTTTGTTTTGGATTAATCTTTTCAATTGTACAATATCTACATTAATATATATATTTATCTTGAGTATATGGTTGTCCAATTTGCTATTTTAATTATGTAATTATATCTTGCAAATTGAACTGCTATTATTGAAAACTCTTAAATGTTTAGTAAGCTAATATTTAATATAAATATTAATAATTTTGATATATTAAATATTAAATAAATATTAAATAAATTTTAAATATTAAATACATTTTAAATATTAAATACATTTTAAATATTAAATACATTTTAAATATTAAATACATTTTAAATATTAAATACATTTTAAATATTAAATAAATTTTAAATATTAAATACATTTTAAATATTAAATACATTTTAAATATTAAATACATTTTAAATATTAAATACATTTTAAATATTAAATACATTTTAAATATTAAATACATTTTAAATATTAAATAAATTTTAAATATTAAATAAATTTTAATATTAAATAAATTTTAGATATTAAATAAATTTTAAATACATATTAATTAAATATTAAATAAATATTAAATACATATTAATTAAGTATTAAATATATATGAAATAATTATTCTATTAAATAAAGATTAAATATTAATTCAATATTAAATAAATATTAATTATTAATTTAATATTAAATAAGTATTACATAAATATTAAATATTAATTCAATATTAAATATTAATTCAATATTAAATAATTATTAACTAGTAAATATTATTAATAATAATCAATTTTATTTAATGTGTTAATATTAAATATTAATATAAAATATTGATATAAAATATTAATATAAAATATTAATATAAAATATTAATATAAAATATTAATATAAAATATTAATATAAAATATTAATATAAAATATTAATATAAAATATTAATATAAAATATTAATATAAAATATTAATATAAAATATTAATATAAAATATTAATATAAAATATTAATATAAATTATTAATATAAAATATTAATATAAATTATTAATATAAAATATTTATATAAAATATTAATATAAAATATTAATATAAAATATTTTTTTATTGTATATTTTACAATTTTGAAGACTGTATTACGTTATTGCATAAAAAATGCTAAATATTTCAAGTATAATTCTATCAATATCGATCCTCTACTATATAATTATTTTCTTTTAAACTATTATGTAAATGCATAGAGAAGAAATTACTTCTAAAATGTGATTGTCTAAAATTCAATTTATTAATTCCTGAACTATAAAATAACATGAAATTTTTTGTGGCAAAAATTTCTTATACACTTTAAAACACAATGCAGTTCTTAACCTCAGAGCCAATATTCAAATTTGGCGATTTTTATTTCCTTTCAGATAATGGTCTTTGTTTAGTAGTGAATTAATAAAACATACATTTTAAAATGTGTTAAAATTTATCTTAAGCCTAACTGACAAAAGAAAATGTCACTGAAACAACATTGGATTTTTTTTTATATTGGTGCTAAAGGATAAATTGAATATTTTTGATGGGAAAAAAAGATTTTTTTTAAATAAAAATATTCTGTAATAATAAAAACATTGTTGATATTGTATGAAAAAATATAATTTATGGTATTTGGTTTGAATTTTTTAGTCATTGAGATAAAAAAAAATTCCAGATGCAAATATTTGTTGCTTAGTTTAGTTTGCATAGTTTATCTATATTCAATAAGATTTATTTGATAGTGGATATAAGTTTACTAGTAAAATGAAATACATTTATATAATAATATATTTTTTTACATATATTTTTTACGAAATGTTTCCCGTTTTATTTTGAAAAAGTATTTATTTTAAACTTCTCTTTAGATAGAGCAGGGTGTGGGAAAATTGGTCATGTGGCAAAATGTTTTTTCTTTTTAAATAAAATATTAAATTACACATCGTTAAACTTAAAGTTTTGATGTCTTTTGTTATTTGTCTTTAAATGTACTACGTTTGATAGAGTATATTTCAGAAATTAATTATTACATTTCTGGGTGATTTAATTCAAAGAAAATTCGATTCGTTTGATTATACCAAAAAATCTACTGATAGTTTGATGCATGAAAAACTTTTATATAAAAATCAGAAAAGTCGAATTTTGTATTAATATCTCTGGTTTTTGTATAAAATAAAGAAACCTTTTACATTTCATTGAAAAAAATATAAAAATTTATTTCTAATTTATTCAATTTTTTTCAAAGTGGAACAATTCCAGTTATTAATGAAAAAGAATAGAAAATTCGAAAGAATTTAACGATCTTCGGCAATAGTGCAATTAATCTACAAAAATATGAATTTCAATATAAATAACTAGAGTTAACTGCAATATATTTAACACTGTTTATATGTTAACATATCATGAAGTTACATATGTATTTTTTTAAATAAGCTGTTAACAAATACATACTTTCATAAAAAAAGGGACGCTATTTGAATGTTTTATTAGAAGTTAGTTTTAAACGAAATAAAAATTTGTCTCCGGAACAAAATAAAAATAACGTCAATACAGCAAATTTGTTCTATTCTGAAGATAATTATTAAAAACAAGTTGAACTTTCAAAATAGTGGATTATAGAAAAAGATTTGGAAATATGAAGAATAAATAACAAAAGCAGTCCCGTAATAATCAAATATACTGAGTTTTTAATAAATGATGATTGTTATTTATTCTATTCAAGTTTCTAATTTCACTAAAGTGTTTTAGAATGCTCTTTACACGATACATTCCATGTATCCTACAAAACAATACCCCATATATGAATCGACGTAGGTTACCTGAAAAAAATAATTAAAATATTCTGAATTTAAAATTATATGATTGTTTCCGATAAATAAGTGAACTTTTTTATATAACAATTGTAATTTTATAATTTTTTTCTTCAGTGGAGATAGTGGAATTAGACATTGAACGTCAAAATTGGGTTTTAAAACACAGTTTCCCTCATATCACCCTACATATTTTGCTCCGCGTTAAAAAACAGTAGATACTTTATGAATGCTCTAATTGTAATTGATGTTCGCTGAATAGAATTTCGTTGTAGCTTTCCGAATTACTACAGTGTTTCTGTTCATCTGTGATTAAATTCCTAATTAATTTTTTAATATCTGCCAAAACAATAGTATTTTTGCATTGTGAAATCAAATTATTTAAAACGTTTTCATCTCATAATAACAATAACAACGTAATTCGATTTCTTTATGTTCAAAAGTATTCGACCAATTTTTATACGACTCATTAAAACATTAGCATTACTATGATTATTAGTTCGGATCCTTAACAAAATGAAATAAACAATGAGATAATACTTAAGCGAAATGTCAGTTCGCCGAGCACACTAAACATTCTAAACGACATTCGAAAAATGCCATTATACAAATTCCAATGACTTACCATTCTGAAAATGGCATGTCGTAAATTTCATCCATGCCCGCAGTCAAATACAGTTTAGTTTTCACTCCCGAAAACATGCATTACACACATAACGCGTAATTGCAATCGAAATCAAATATTAAATCCTTCACAATGTCCGCCGACATTCCGATCAGAGGTAGAAAAAGAAAATGGCGAGAGAGCATTTCGAACCGGATCGATTAACTTTATTTTAATGCAGCAACATTCGTTCTTCGGCTCAGCTAATTGCTGCATTATATTCTTTGCAAAATCAAACAATAATGGCCTTTTTTTTATAAAAAGAAATAATCGAATGTTATAATGATGTTTCTTTTAAGTGAAGAACATGGAGCTCGAAGAATAGATTTACAAGATTCGGAACTATTCGCATTAAGATGTTTATTGAGAGACCTCTGATTTAAAGCAGCTATTAAGTGAAAAGTCGTTTCGATAGATTACACCCATTTTGAAAGATTAAAATTCCCCATTTATGGTAGCTTACCTTGTAAGAGAAAATGGCGCCATTATGGCGCTAAGCAGAAGATTTTTGTCCCGGTTATAGTGAGAAGGAAACGGAGACTAAGTAAATGCGCTTCTCTGATATGTTATGGATAAATTGTTATTGTTATGCTGATTTCGCTTTCCTGATGTGCTGTGATTTAATTATACATTCTCAGATGCATTGTCTTTAAAGAAATGTACTATTATTTGCTTATTGAAAGTTTGGTGATTTGTAACAAAATGTTTACTCTAGTGTTATATTATTTTACATTGCTTAATTAAAACAAATTGCTAAATATGCGAAGTAACAATTGAATCTTGATGAGAAGATATTTGTTATAAAAATAATTTTTCTGGCAAATTGCAATGTTATCGTAAGAGAATGTGGTAATGTTTGTGAACGAAAGATATTAATTTTGAATATAAATATTATAATAGTTTGATAATTTTATTTAGTTAAAAATTTGTTTGGATCAAAAATGTAAAAAGGAATGATTATAACACATTTTTTCAAATGAACTAAAATTTTTGAACTATTAAACCACCCTCTGTTTTCCCTTCAAAACACGTTAATATATCCTGATGGTACAATCTCAGCCACTTTAGAATTGTACTTTGCATAATTACTACGTTAGAAGTTAAGAAATAATTTGTTGTGAAAAATATTTTTTTTCAAGTGGGAGAATTTTTTTTTCAAATAATTCATTTTAATGGTTTTTCTAAATGTCAGCTCCTCAGGTATACCTTCTCCATTTTACGATACCTGTTTTTCGCACGGAGTTAATTAAAACGACTCACCATCAAAACAAATAAAACTGTCTCCTAATTAAATATCCAAATAATAGTAATGGTTTTTCAAAATTTATTTTTCTTGAAAAAAAAAACGGAGTTAATGTTATCATTTTCTTGAAAAACCGTGTCAATGTCATGAATTTCTTGAAAAAAAAACGGAGTTAATGCCATCATTTTCTTGAAAAACTGTGTTAATGTCATAATTTATTCAAAAACTAAGTTAATGTTATCAGTTTAAGGAAAATTCTATTATATGAGCTCAACATGAGACTGCCTTAATTATTCAAAAACAAAACACCTGAATAAGTGTCTACAAAAAAACATAACTGAGTTCCTTTTTAATGCATCGACACAGATGAAAATGGAAAAGCGTTTTTCTAACAATTATTTAAAACATGTGAAGTTTCATTTAGATAGGCCAAAAAGATGGTGAAAATGAGACTTTGAGAATGTCGATGGAAAAAAACGCAATGGGAAACATTTTTTATAGTTTTAACTTAGTTTTATATTGAAACAAAAATCAACATAAAAACTTCAATCAGAGTAAAAACTATGATTTTGCCAAGTCTCATCAAAATAGTATTATTAGTTTCCGAGATATGAGTAATCAAACACAGGCATCTACTTACTTTATTAGTAAAGAGTGGATATTAATACACAGTTCATTTCATTCGTTATTGAAAAACAGCGTGGTTGCTAATAATCTGAGTCGTCTAATTAAAATATTTCGCCAAATAAAACAGAATCTTATTTATTTTCATACATTTTACAAATAAACTAATGAACAAAATTTTGTCATTAAATTATTCGTGAAAGATTTAGTGAACTGTTCTCAAATTTTACTAATTATATTTAAAGCGTCGGGTCAAATTTAATGTCTAAACATTTTAATTACCTATTTCATTATAAACAAAATGCACGGTGTCAACAAATTGTTGGTCAATGGTCATCTTTGTTTAGCTGTTTAACCACGCATAATAAATAAATCTCTTAGCTATAATTTAACTACTTTGTTTGTTGCTACTAAAGTTAAGTGACTTGTTTAAAATATAAGCAAAGTATTTAAGTTAAAAATAAGGTTTCATTATGTTACATTAGTTATTAGTACAGCTAATGTGATGCAGTAAAACAATGGCGACTTCTAAATAATTTGTTGCCACCTTGTATGATAATAGAAGTGATATTATTATTGTACTTATAAACAGTCAAACAATGATCATTTCTAAACAATTTGTGGCCACTTTGTATGATAATAGAAGTGATATAATTAATGTAATTTTAAACAGTCAAACAATTGCAAAACAATTTGTGGCCTTGTACGATAAAAGAAGTGATATAATTAATTTAATTTTAAACAGTCAAACAATGACCATTGCTAAACAATTTGTGGCCACATTGTACGTTGATAGAAGTGATATTATTAATGTACTTTTAAACAGTCAAACAATGGCCATTGAAAAGCAATATGTGGCCACTTTGTATGATAACAGACTTTATAACAATTTGTGGCGACCTTGTATGATGATAGAAGTGATATTATTAATGTACTTTTAAACGGACAAACAATGACCATTGCTAAACAATTTATGGCCACCTTGTATGATGATAGAAGTGATATTATTAATGTACTTCTAAACAGTCAAACAATGACCATTTCTAAACAATTTGTGGCCACTTTGTATGATAACATAAGTGATATTATTAATGTATTTTTAAACAGTCAAACAATGACTATTGCTAAACCTATTATGGGTCTTTTGTAAGATGATAGAAGTGATATTATTAATGTACTTCTAAACAGTCAAACAAAGACCAATGAAACAATTTGTGGACACCTTGTATGATAATATAAGTGATATTATTAATGCACATTTAAACAGTCAAACAATTTGTGGCCACCTTGTATGATAATAGAAGTTATATTATTAATGTACTTTTAATAATAAGAAGTTGACATATAACATTAAAAAAATATTATCAACACAGTAGTTTTGAAAATAGGGAATGTAAAAAACACGACGTCGCTCAAGTGAATGGCTATGTACTGCAGTTCAAATCAATCTCACAACAAACCTTGGTTAACGGAGAACAGCTGTTTTAGCAAAAAAGCCGTTGTTCTTGTCAAAAAAACATTCCGCTTCGTTTAGTGCAAAACGATAAATGGCACGGATATCGATCGGAATGTTGAGATCCGAAATACCAAGAACTAAAAAAGAAGATTTAATACTGCAACGGACGGAGAGAGTTTTATGCTCCAAATGTCGTTTTTATGCTGGGTTCGGC